>CM063594.1:4978590-4997579 GCA_032356905.1 Salix exigua | reverse complement strand
GATAATTTAAAAAATAATCGTAATCGTATACATGCACTTAAGCATGTTAATTGACAATCACATTAAAGCTGACGTGATTTAAATGATTTTAAAAAATCGAAAGAATATATGAAAATAATTGAGTGTCTTTTATGTTTAGAAAAAAGCAATGAAAAGGGAATCACTATAAGAAAAAATATAAAAAACATTTAACCCATTTCGGTTTTTTATCCATCAAATCAAACATCGTGATTTGGCATTCAAAATTAGAGGGATGGAATTTGTGGGGATAGGAGTAAAGGCATTTGTGTTACTAACAACGATACATTACCCTAGCTCCATCTTATTTCATCCTCCATTTCAGCCATATACGTGACTTAGATTTTGTTTTTGGTTTTGTTCAAGTTTCAAATTTAAAATACATCCAAAAGTTTAATCCATCACAAACAAATCTTGATCTAGTTTATAGTTTTCAAATAATCCTTAATTAAATATCATACGTTGTACAAAAAAAAAACCCAGTTCATTTTCTATTTTGGAAGTTGTGCAATAACTTCGTGAATTCTTAAATCTTCCAACAAAATCCTCGCAATGCATTAAAGAAAAAATAATTATATTTTTCCTACAAAATAATTTGCAACAGGTTTCATATATGATCCTGGCTGGTAGCCCAAACAGACAGGGAAAGGAGATTTTTGCACGCTTGTAAGAGGATTTGGAACTAGAACCATAGTCCCACAAGTCTTTGTCCCATCTCCTAGCTAATGAGCTACTAGCTAAGCTACCATTTTATGGGTTATTATAAATAAGTTGCATGAATATCATTATATACAAAGACAATGATGATGTTTCAGAATCTAATATGCTAGAGATTTTAGATTTCTGAGTTTCTAGATAATGAATGATCACGTGTTCATATCGATCTCTTATTTCTCACAACTGGCGATGCAAAGGGTTGATGAGAAGGGTCTGTGTATGCACATATCTTGAATGATTTTTTTTATCTAGCCAGACCAGAGTATAAATAGATGATAATTCTAGATTCTTATTCTGGGGTGTTTTGATTCGAAGGTCCGAGGACCTCTAGGCCTATCATCTTGACAGATGCCTGGGAACCCCGGGCAGGCTAACAAACGTCTCAGTCGATGCGTTTTCATTTGGTCTCTCTGCCCTGCCGGTGCAGAGCGTTTTGTCCTCCAATGTCCGTGGACATGGCAGTGGCCGGTTAAAACCGCTGAAACCAAGCGCAGCTTGGGTCTAACAATTGAGTCTGGCGTATTGATAAACTCATGAGCCCTTGGTGGTGTTGACATACACAGTCAGGCTAAAAAAGCTGGGTTTGGTATATCTTGTTAAACCCGCGCATGAGTTTGATATCTTATGAGGTCTGAAAGAGCTTGTGTCTAACACATAATCAACCCCGCAAGTATCTAGGTTTGGTGCATAGTTGAACTCAATAGAATTGCATTTCACATCAATCTTTAAAAAACTCGCTTTGTGCTTGGGCCTAGGAGGTAGCTAAGCACAAGAAAGATGTATTTCACATCTCTCCACACTCTCCTCCAATGCATTTTGATTTCTGTCAAGCTTTCACAGTAAATCTTCCTTTCTCTCTTGGCCTCTTTAGGCATACGAGCCTCCTTGTGAGGGAGTGGATTAGAAAGCAAGGACGCACCGAGTTTGTGTCGCACCAAACCGAGTAAGTGTGTATATGTACAGCTGAGGCCGTCGCAGTGGACGTGGGAGAATAGCGGGTGAGTGGAGTCCAAAGGTGAGGGGACAAAAGGAACACCGTCCGAGACTTCAATTTAGGAGTCACTCACACAACGTGTTTTCTGGGATGGAAACGCTTCGGGCTTAGGGTTTTCTGTAAGAAAAATCATATATTTTTAACTCTAACCCAGAAAAGTTTTCTAGTTCCGAGCGAAAGGGTTTGAAAAATAGAAAATAATAATAAAACCATCGAATCTCTCTAGGTCTAGATTTGTGTTCCCGATAGACAGAGAACAACCATGTCTCGACAATCAAGGACCAGAGACCCTCCTCCACTAGTTGCTGCTTTGGAGAATTCGTATGTTCTTGACATTACACATTTTAATCATAAAAGCAGGCTTCGTGACATTAAAGAACGCACCCATGTGTGCCATCAATTTGGTCGATCGATCCATATGGGATCCAAGCTTGAGATTTGGAAATCATTACAATATTAACGCATGGAAATGTTATAAAAAAAAATACAGAATTTTTCAAGTGTTTCCACAGAGGAACTCCATGGTTGCAGATACTCTGCACATATATTAGTTATGATGTTTATGATGTGGAAATTTTTATTATTATAAACCACGCGATGTCCTAGATGTTAACCTAGATTAATTTATGTTCAGTGGGCTCCGAAGAGATAAAAATACTTTCTAAATAGTCGGATTCATACAAGAAGAGTAATTGAAATTCTAATCTCTTTTAAGAGAAAAAATATCATCACCACTCACACTTACGTTAGGACACTTATGAATGATATGGATAAGTTAACCGAACTCCATGGTCCATCGTGGTTGTCGGCAGAGGGTCGTGGTATTAGATGTGATAGGACAATAAATTGGTGATTGGAATTGTGATTTTAATGTTTGTTTTTGTTTTAAAAATTAATATTTTTTCGAGTAAAAGATAATTTAAAAAAATAAAAAACTGGATCAGACACTCCTAATATATATTTGATTTTATTTTAAAGATGTAGATATTTATTATTTGTTCATTTATTCTCTCAATAAATTCACAGTCATTTCACCCCCCACTTTTTTTTTTTAATTTCTTGCAACTTGCTATCTGGGATCCACTTTTTACGTGTCACGAGATATCAAACACATCAGCACGTGCTAGTTTGAACTAAGAAACATTCAAATATAGGGGGGAAAGACCGAGTTGATGACAAAAATTAAGGGGAAAAAAATAAAAATAAAAAAACAAATGACGATGATTGAAATTAAAATCAAGAAAAAAACTAAAAATCGTTAATTATTCATTGCACAGCGACACTTGTTATCGTGAATTGGAAGAATGAAATAACCAGTTCGCACTTGACAAACAGAAGTAACTAACGGACAAGGTTGTAGTTTTTGTAATACTCATTGGTAATTAAATATTGCTGGGGCAAATTGGTCTTCTCATATTGTTTTTCTATCAAAAAAATTAACTCAATTATCTTTAAACATAAAAAAATAATTTGTGTTATTGGGATTTTTATTCTTTTATACATTTTTCAATTGAGTAGATTATTTTTAAAAGCAAAAATTACGGAATTGTGTTGTCGGCATTTTTTTTGGCCTTAGTCAAATAGACTAAGGGGTAGTTGGTAATTTAATAAATATAAAATATTATTTAAAAAATAATTGATGTATTTAATATATATGTCAGCCTGGGAACAGACTTGTGACAACTTAACAATGATTTCCAAGATAATATTCGAGTCATCTTGATAATCTTTTCATTAATGGGTGGCGTGTATGGGCAACGTATATCTAGTCTGCCCCTCCAGAAACCTTTAATTCTTTTGTTAGTTTTTAGCTCTCTAATTTGTATATCTAGCTCTCTAATTTGTAAAATTGTCCTTTAATTTAATTCTCATTCCGATTTGTTTATGTTCTTATAGTTATTATTTGGTTTATTTGAAATGATCTATCCTCTTTTGATTGCTTTTTTAAAAAAAAATTGGGTTTTTTTTTTCTTGGTAATATATATTCAATGGTTGAGCATCTTGATTGAGTTTAGGTATAGAATTCCACACATTACATGGACGGGAGATTAACTTGGATTTAGAAAAATTGATTAGGGTTCTATTTTTTTCTATGGGATTTTTCACTAATTCTATAAAATAACATGGGTAATCACAGGTCTTTTATTTGTTATTATTTATTAGATTTAGCTTTCATAAAGAATTATTGTTTATAAATTAAGCTGAATTAAACGATAAAATTAAATACATGATGTCTTACTGCTCCAACAACATCATGTATATTATTTATTTATTTTTGTCATGCATCTTGATGAATTTTTTTCAGATGTGTAGGCAGTGTTTCGTGATAGGGTAATAATACATATACTAGCATCGCTTGAATATTTTAATTTTATATTAAAAAATCTAACCAGGCAAACGATGTAGTAGGAACCACCTCTCTAGTTTTAGTGATTCTTTTATAAGTGTGATTTAAGCTGTTTTTTAGAGTATTTTTTATTTATAAATATATTAAAATTATATATATATATATATATTAAATTATTAATCTAAAAATACCATAACAAAAAATCAAAATAAAAAAATCTTTTTTTTCAAAAACTTTTTGAAAGGCAAATAGAAATTACAAACTAAGAGTTTTTCTTATAAGTATATCGTATATTGTTTTAAAATATTATCCACTTGAAAATACATTAAAAAAAATCCTATTCAACCTCAATATATGCAGGAGAATCCGGACAAATAACAACGTTAAATCAGTGGTTCTGAATATTCGATCAACCTCAGGCAATCACGCAAACTGGCGCCAAAAACCACGATGCGTTCCAGTCAGATAACAGTATAACACCACCTTGATAACTGTAGTTTTTGCCCGATCACGGTAATAACCTTCAAGCACACCGGTCTGCTCATCAAAGTTGTTTCAAACATGGTGGAGATTATTCTTAAAAAGACATTTTAAAAAATATATATATAATAAAATATCTCAATTTAATTTTTGAACTTATTTTTGACGTATCAAAATCATCTAAAAATATTATAATAATAATAATCATTACTAAATACAATTATACCTCAATGGTCTAGTGTGCTCGTATTTCTTTCAGTCTAACATTATTTTTATTCCATCAACGTTCCAGTATTATTTACTTTTTTTATTTCTTAGAATAAAAGAAAAAAATAAACTGAAGATGAAATGAACTAAGGAGATTAACTAATTCTTAAAATTAGATGTACTAATTTATAATTAAATGAATGTGAGCAATCGAGACGATTTGAGATGACTGTTACAGAGGCAACTGAGGCGCTGCTAGCTAGCTTCATGCCCTTCCTTTTTGTGGCGGTCTTGGGGACCATCCCCTTGTGGGCCCTCTGACTCACTGTCGCCTTGTCTGGGCTCGTCCTTATTGGACCATCTTGGAGGGCAGACTAGTAAATCAACCTAAAGGAACATCGAATAATTATGCTATTTTGCGCAGAGATGACTGGGGAGAGATTATGAAAACAACACATCACTTCTCGTGTCTCTCCATGTCAGTCAACAAGATTTGACCCCCTTTTTTTGTACAGAAATATTTTACCCTCTCCAGCAAAATTATTACCGTTTAATCATTGTAAATCATTCATCTCCTCTCTCCCCTTTTTTTCTTACCTCCTTTTATTTATATTTTTTACGTATTTCCATCTGAGATACTTCGGGACAAACAATAAAAAATCAATTAACGGATAAAATACTACTGTTGAAATGATATTCACACGTGATAAACGGATATGATATACTTACACGTGTGAAGAAAAATAAATGATTTCTTTGCTTGAAAAATTATATATTCTTTTAAAATATATATTTTTAACAGCAACACATCAAATTAAATAAAAACACTCAGTTTTTTTAAATACAATTGAATTATAATATCTAAATATATATATTTTTTAATAGTTAAACTATCTAATGGGTAATGAACAAGATGGATATTTAACTCTGTATATTTATAGGAAATGTATTTTTTTATATACTACATAATATTCATATAAATAAATATTAATATAAAATAGATATTTGGAACTGGAACCAGTCAAGTATAGGCGTTCAAAACTTGTATAAAAAGAAAGAAAAAATAAATTGAGAATAATATAAAAATTGAAAGGTGAATAATATCTTATATTATCGGAGAGAGGATCTGGACTGGAGTGGTAAGGATGATGATGCTTTCTTTCTTTTCCCTATTACGGTCATCACTCAAACGCGGACTATACGGACCCCACATTGTCCCAGCCATCCATTCTTGTGTGTACTGCTGCTGTTTCTTGTAACTTGGTGTGGATTATTTTTAATATATATATTCTTAAATATATTAAAATGTTTTTTATTTGCATTTCAATAATAATAATAATAATAATAATAATGGTATGACCTTTAGGATTTATAGGTGAGTTGTGGGTTTGAGGTGGAAGTCTACAAGATGCCGTTACGAGTCACCGGTGACATGCCGATAGTCTCTTTGACCGCGGCACCGAACACTACCGACTCTCTCTATCTCTTTTTGGTTTGAAAAAAACAAAATGTTTCCCTGCATAAAATAGAAAAAAAGGCTCTCTTCTTTTGAGCTCTGAAAGAATCCAAGGATTCTGGGCCACCATCGACTGATACATGCATTTGGCTTGGCTGCCATGGTAATAATAAAAGAAGTTATGACAGCCTTTTAAATTTTCAATTTATTTTTTGGTTAAGTGGTTATTATTATTATTATTATTTATTATTTTCCATTCCTAACCTCACCCATCCTTAATTTTAGAGCCCATTAGGCTCTGCATGGCGTTTTGATGTATTTTTTTTCTTTAATGAATATGTTTTAATATATTTAGATTATTTTGATGTGTTGATATCAAAAATAATTTTTAAAAAATAAAAAAAATATTATTTTGATGTATTTTAGGCATAAAAAACACTTAAAAAAACTATCGCAACCACATTCCCAAACAGGCTGTTAATATTCTCACTAGCTTTAAATGCTATACTAAGAAAAACTCTTAGCCCCTAAATTCTATAAGTATTTTTTTATTAAAGTAGACATGTTACATTTATCTCAATTAATCTCAGGGATCTTAAATATTAATAACCTTGTAAGTCTTCATATGGTTCGAACTTGAAAGCACAACGAGAATAAACCTTTTAGTCTAAACCTACTAGATAATTTATAAGTAAATTTTTATTCGGTATTGTGGGGTGTATATTATTTTTTTCAATATTAAAAATTTACATATCAAAAATATAAAAATAAATAAATAAATAAAAAAGATTCGTTAGCTACACTCATTTGAAATATGAAGGATATTCTTGAAAAGGAGAACAAAAAAGGACATTCAAGTGCAGTTGCATTTATAGCAGATCGCAGGTGCTGGAGGAGCAAAATTACCTTAATTTACGAACCATTATTGATTGTTAATGGTAGCTTCCATTATCATCATCCTTATCTCCTCGGCAATAAACTTCATAATACCAGGCATGTCCGCATCCATGACTCCAAGAGAGGAATATTATTATTTTACCGAACCTTCTCTCCTTCTCATTATTTTGCTTAATCTTTATTACTATTTATTTATTTTATTGAATGACAGCACAGTTTAATTAATAAAAGTATGTTAATCAATTAATAGAATGCGCTGCAAGAGAGTGTTTAGGAATATGTTAACCAATTTGACTAACCAGGAGGCCTGTTTGTTTGTTTTCAAGGCTGGAAAGTGTTTTTGTAAACAAACAATTATTACAGTATTTCTAATATCATTTTAACATACCAAATTAAAAAAATAAACTTAAATTTTTTCTAAGAATATCATTTTAAAATAAAATAAAAATCCATCACAGTGTCAAAGACAATAAACTCCAAAAACAAAACAAAAGGACAAATATATATATCTTTACCGCAACCACCGCCAGCCTGCTACTTCCAACATTAAATTGTTTCCCATTCACCAAACAATAAGAGTCCAAAACAAAAATAAATGAACCTTTTAAGCAATTATTATGATCTGAAATATTTATTCAGTCCAGAACAAAAATAAATGAACATTAAGCAATTACTATGGTCTGAAATATTTATTTAGAGCCTGGCTGGGAGTAACAGCAGCACACAAAAGTAATAAAAAAAATCAGCATGTGTTATTAAAATCATTTAAAAAATACTAGATATATGTATTTCAATGTGATTGTATAAGAAATTTAAGAAATTATTATTTTAATTAAAAAGTACTTTTACCACACAATGTGATAAAAAAAACTAAATTTAAGAGAAATATTTTTAGTTGAAATTTTAAAAGATATATATTTAATTAAATTATTATAAAATAACTTTTACTTGTAAAATAAAAAAAAAACAGGTTTGAAATGTTTCTCTCTGAAGGGAGTTTCGTTGGACTGTGCTTTTATTTTTTATTGATTTATTAATTTCCGTGTTATTTTAATATAAAAAACATTTACTTAAGAAAACTATTATTCTATATATTTAAAAATAAAAAAGAAATCTAAACTGCTATTGCAGGCCCGCTCTAGATACAAAAATTTCCCTGTTCACAGTCTAATTAAATAAAAAGAAAAAAGAAAAAAGAAAAAAGAAAAAAAAGAAACCATGCAATCACTGCCTTAGTAGCAGTTGTGGTATTATTATTATTTTAAAATCGAGTCTCAGAGACCACACCCTCCCATCTTTCTTCATCCCTACTCTCCCTCCTCAACCTCCATCCACCACCACCAGTCTCCCCGCCCCTCTCTCTCTCCTTCTAAACTTCAGCACAGAAAACCCAGGTGAAGAAAATGAGACTTCTACTTCTACTTCTACTCCTTCTCCACCTCCAAATCTATGCATCCACCACCACTGCACGCACCTTATCAGAATATGAAGCTCTCCTCTCCATAAAATCCTCCATCACCGACGACCCTCAGTCATTTCTCTCCGCATGGAACTCAACAACCTCACTTTGCTCCTGGACTGGCATCACCTGTGACCACACTGGCCGTCGAGTGACTTCCTTAGACCTCTCCGGTCTCAACCTTTCTGGCACTCTCTCCCCTGACATAGCCCACCTTCGTTACCTTCAAAACCTTTCCCTGGCTGCCAACCAGTTTTCCGGCCCAATCCCTGCCTCACTCTCCGCCGTCACTTCCCTCCGTTCCCTTAACCTCTCCAACAACATCTTCAACTCCTCATTCCCTACACAGCTCTCTTCCCTCAAGAACCTTGAAGTTCTTGACCTTTACAACAACAACATGACAGGTGGGTTGCCGCTAACCGTAGTTGAAATGCCAAATCTCAAGCATTTACACCTCGGCGGTAATTATTATTCCGGGAAAATCCCACCAGATTATGGAAAATGGGAGTTTCTTGAATATCTTGCCATCTCCGGAAACGAGCTTGAAGGTAGCATTCCTGTTGAGTTAGGTAACTTGACTAAGTTGCGTGAACTGTACATCGGGTATTTTAATACTTATGAAGGTGGTCTACCGCCTGAGATCGGTAATTTATCCTCGTTGGTTCGTTTTGACGCTGCAAATTGTGGGTTAACTGGCCAAATACCGCCGGAAATTGGCAAGTTACAGAAGCTGGACACATTGTTTCTTCAGGTCAACATGCTCTCGGGGTCGTTAACTCGAGAGCTTGGGAGCTTGAAGAGCTTAAAATCCATGGATTTGTCAAATAATATGTTCACCGGGGAGATTCCTACTAGTTTTGCAGAGTTAAAGAACTTGACCCTTCTGAATCTCTTTAGAAACAAGCTATACGGAGCAATCCCGGAGTTCATCGCCGAGTTGCCAGACCTTGAGGTGTTGCAGTTGTGGGAGAATAATTTCACTTCAACTATTCCACAGGCTTTGGGTCAAAATGGGAAGCTTGAGATTTTAGATCTTTCATCCAATAAGCTTACTGGTACTTTGCCTCCTAATATGTGTTTGGGTAATAATCTGCAAACTTTGATCACTCTTAGCAATTTCTTGTTTGGTCCCATTCCTGAATCGCTTGGACAATGTCAGTCCTTGAGCAGAATTCGAATGGGAGAAAATTTTCTCAATGGCTCAATACCTAAAGGCCTTTTTGATTTGCCAAACTTGAGTCAAGTTGAGTTGCAAGATAATCTTTTAGCTGGGGAGTTTCCTGTGATTGGTACATTGGCTGTGAATCTTGGCCAGCTTAGTCTTTCAAATAATCGCCTCACAGGCTCCTTGCCTCCTAGTATTGGTAACTTTTCTGGTGTTCAAAAGCTTCTCCTTGATGGGAACAAGTTCAGTGGTTCAATCCCACCTGAGATTGGAAGGTTGCAGCAACTTACCAAGATGGATTTGAGCCACAACAAGTTTTCAGGTCCCATTGCCCCGGAGATTAGTCAATGCAAGCTGCTAACGTTTGTTGATCTCAGCAGAAACGAGCTTTCGGGTGAGATCCCTACTGAGATTACAGGTATGAGGATCTTGAATTACCTGAATCTCTCAAAAAATCATCTTGTGGGTAGCATTCCTGCTCCTATAGCCACTATGCAGAGCTTAACGTCTGTTGATTTTTCTTACAACAATCTTACTGGTTTGGTCCCTGGTACTGGTCAGTTTAGTTATTTCAATTACACTTCGTTTGTGGGTAATCCCAGTCTTTGCGGTCCCTATTTGGGCCCCTGCAAAGATGGGGATGTAAATGGAACTCATCAACCACGAGCTAAGGGCCCGCTCTCTTCTTCCCTGAAGCTCTTGCTTGTTATTGGCTTGCTTGTTTGCTCCATTGCGTTTGCGGTCGCGGCTATAATTAAGGCTCGGTCGTTGAAAAAGGCCAGTGAGGCTCGGGCATGGAAATTGACTGCTTTCCAGCGCTTGGACTTTACTGTTGATGATGTTTTGGATTGCTTGAAAGAAGACAATATTATTGGTAAAGGGGGTGCAGGGATTGTTTACAAGGGTGCAATGCCAAATGGCGATCATGTTGCTGTGAAAAGACTACCGGTAATGAGCCGTGGATCTTCTCATGATCATGGATTCAATGCTGAGATTCAGACCCTGGGGAGGATTAGGCACCGACACATTGTTAGATTGTTGGGGTTCTGTTCTAACCACGATACTAATCTATTGGTCTATGAGTACATGCCCAATGGGAGCTTAGGAGAGGTTCTTCATGGCAAGAAAGGAGGTCATTTGCACTGGGATACGAGGTATAAGATAGCTGTTGAGGCTGCGAAGGGCCTTTGCTACCTTCATCATGATTGCTCCCCCTTGATTGTTCACCGTGATGTGAAATCGAACAACATCCTTCTTGACACCAGTTTTGAAGCTCATGTTGCAGACTTTGGCCTTGCTAAGTTCTTGCAGGATTCTGGCACGTCGGAGTGCATGTCTGCAATTGCTGGATCTTATGGATATATAGCTCCAGGTAAGTTTGGATCATGGAATTTGGTTTGCTTCTGTTCTCTCCATCAGGTTCTATTTGATTTACTCATTTCAAGTTTTAGTTTTTAGTCTTGATTATGCATCAATTCATATCCGAATTTTCTGTCCATGGGTCTATTCTGATTTCAGAGTTCTAGAAACATGACATGTGCAATTTAATCTTTAGTTTGTTTTTGGAAGAATTTTGTTTTACTCAACTTATTGTGTAGTCAACTCGAGTTTGGTCATGGAAAATTAAATGTTAGTTGGGTTTGAAAGTACATGAATCTAATGATTTTTTCACTGTTACCCCTCTGAACGATGAAACTCTTATCTGAACATGATGAGCCTTGACAAGCTCAAGAGAGCAAGTCCCTTAATAGTTCGTAGTATCTTTAGCTTGTTTGATATGTGGCCTTATTCCATGGAGTTAGACCTTGGCAAAAGTTGAAGCATCAAAGTTTTTACGCAGTGCAATTCTCCTGTTTAGGCTTTTTGGTTGACTGATAAAACATCGAATGATCTGTTGCAGAATACGCCTACACACTGAAGGTCGATGAAAAGAGTGATGTATACAGCTTTGGTGTGGTTCTCTTGGAACTCGTTACTGGTAGAAAACCGGTCGGAGAATTCGGCGATGGTGTGGATATAGTTCAGTGGGTTAGAAAAATGACAGACTCGATCAAGGAAGGAGTTTTAAAAGTCCTGGACCCGAGACTCCCATCAGTTCCACTTCATGAGGTGATGCATGTGTTCTATGTTGCAATGCTTTGCGTGGAAGAACAGGCTGTTGAGCGCCCAACAATGCGAGAAGTAGTTCAGATTCTAACAGAGCTTCCGAAGTCACCAAGCTCAAAACAAGGAGACTCAATAACCACAGAGCCCTCCCCGCATTCAGCCGCCGCGGCAGCACACGACTCTCCGAGTTCGACAGCTAAAGAGGCCCCGAAAGATCAGCAGCAGCCACCGCCTACAGATCTTCTTAGCATCTGAGGCATTTTCAAGTGGGGGATTCCTGTTTGTTCTCTAAAATTCCAGGAATTATGTTAGTTTCTGTCCGTCTTTGTGTTCCTTTTCAATTTTCTGGGGTGGGTGGGGGATTTTCTCTAATGTTTGCAAGTATTTTCTTTTTCTTTTTTGATGTACAGTAGGTTTTGTGGGAAGGGAGGTATTTTATTTTCTTAAATTATAAGAACTTGTCTTCATCTTCTTGTAGTAGCAGTACCCTCTGCCTGCTGTTGCTGACTTGCTGGGCTCTGTCACAGCTGTCCAGTGTTCAACAACACTGTTGTAGCCTGTAGGTAAAAGCAGTAAAGCGGGGTCGTTTTCTTTATAACTCTGGGATGTTATGACTTCTGCAAGAGGGAAAGTTTGAAAGAGACGCCATTGTGTATACAGTTCATAAAAATTATTATGAGCTCTCAGAGATAGCAGAGACGGTGCCTGTCTATTACCGAGATTTGTGGGGTTTCTCTGGCCTCTAGGGCAGGCACCCGCGGCGGAATTGAATTTGAGAACTCAGTGGTATAATCGTCATTTCATTTCATATTTATTTTTGTTTTGGAGTGCAAGGTAAAACGTACGAGGTAATTATTTATTTAAAAAAATAAAGAAAAACAAGGGAGGGAGCTGTTATCGTTATCGTTATCTATCTTTAAAGATAGAGTTAGTGAGATTGTCCTGTGGATGGTTGAACCTAGAATCCAAGTACCGAGAGCTTCTTGAGCTATAATGCCAGGAATACCCATCTCATAAATACCGTTCCTCTGGTTAAAAAAGGGGTATTTCCGTCTTATTTGGAAATCATTCTGTAATGATGATCTTTCGGTTGGTGAGTGTTAAGTACGCAGAAAAGGACGTCCTTTATTGTATCACATTTCATGCTTGAATCTTTTTTCTTTTTTAAATTATTTTTTTATGTAAATCAATATTATTATTTTTTTATCAATTTTAAAAAATATTCAGGATGGTGGCCTTAAGGACTTAATTTTTTTTAAAAATCAAGGGATAAATCTTTTTATTAAAAATTCAACGTATTAATATAAAAATATAATATTTTTTTTCAAATAAGAAATAAGAAACGACAACCACTCTACTCTACACCTAGAAACAAAGAACAAATAGTGTATACTTTTGAGCAAGTTGGGCACCATTGATGGATGAGCAATCGCTTTAAGCTCTTGGAAAGAAGGAAAAGAGAGGATGCGACGACAAAATGCCCACGTCTGATGGAGTTCACCTTTCTTGTGTTTTTTCTCCTGTCAATCCTGGGGGGGTCCTGGTCAAACATTTACATGTTGAAAAACTAATATTTGTGATTTGATAATAGAATAAAAACACCACACAAAAAAGCAGCAGCTTTAAGCAATCAGATCGAAATCTTTTTTTTTTTAACTTTCATGTTTGTTTTTTAAAATTCCACAAAGTATTGTTTTTGAATTTTTTATTTTAAAACCCCACCATTAGAAGATAACGCAATTTGTTGAATAAAATAATTTTTGTTTTAAATCGAATTGTTTTAGTATTTTTAGATTATTTCCATGCGTTAATATCCAAAATATTTTTTTAAAAAAAATATCATTTTAATGTATTTTTAAATAAAAAATATTTTTAAAAATAATCTCGATCACATTCCTAAACAGTCATAATGCATGTTTAATATTGTCGTGCAATGTGATTTTTATTTGAAAATACATTCAAGAAACTTTATATATATTAACATATTAAAATGATATAATAGACTAAAAAAATAATATTATTAGTTTTTCAAAGTATTTTTAGTATTAATGCATTGAAATAAATCAAATAAAAAAATAATTTCTTGAATAACAAATCCACGCAGCAATGATAGACGGGCGCTTTAGGCTAGGATATTAACTCATATACGTACAGGTACATACACATATAGCTTGGAGCCTATTTATGAGGATGTAGAAATTGTATTTAAAATCGTATTTTATAAAATCCAATAAAATATTTTAATTAACAAGAAATGAAAATATATTTTTTAAAATACAGCCTGCAACATCACCTTAAATGCCAAGTTGGTGTCTGATCTGACAACCCGACGACCAGAGGTTTTGTTCATTCATCACTGCAGCATTGTCCCGTCTCTGATATTCACTGTTTCAGGTTGCATTTCTTTCCCCCTTTTTTTTTTTTTTTTGCATTTGATTGATTGATGGATGTATTCACAGCCATCCATCTCTCGAAATTATTTGCGGTGGAGCCCACTTGATGGAGTGCCTGGGAGTTTGGAAGTTCTTTTTTTATAATAAAAATAAAAATAAATCACCAGATTATTATTCTAACGTGCTAATGTAACAATTATTGTTTTATAAAAAATATTATATGTTACAGTACCATCCACGTAAGATTGCAAGCATGCCAGTGTTAATTAACGTCACCCTTCTATTATACGTCACCTCCATGAAATATATATTTATTTATTTATACATGCACACACAATATTTAGTAGGATACTTTTCAGTGAGTGGTTTATTGGAAAGTTTCGTGATGATTTTTATTTTATTTTTCATAATTTAATTTATATGCACATAATAATGTAATGTTATGCTAAGATTAACATTTATTATCTAGGGTTTTCCGTTGTAGAATTGCCCTGGCTAGCTCTTTCATGCCATTTTAATTATAAGATGGTTGCCGATTAAAGTCACACAATAATAAAAACAAGACACTCCGACTCAACCGAGATTCACGAGAAAACCAATAGGGAAAGGACGCTCGTGTTCTCGTTCACTGTGCATTATTTTGTCGTTATCAAGGGTTTTTTTGTCGGTGCACTGTACACTGATTTTGTGAAAAGTCGACGGAACCCCTCGTTCCTGTGCACTATTTTATCGTTTTCGAGGGTCAGAGAGTGTCAATGCACTGTACAAAAGCAGAAAGGTTAAAAAAAAAGAGCCAAAAACTACCTCTAGAAAAAAAAAATACACGTCGGATGATGAAGCTCAAAATTATCTCTACACTGTCGCGATCCACGGTAATTTAAGAGAGGATACACCGTGTAACAGGCCACACGAATTAGTTGTTCTGTAATATTTTTTATCTAGATGAAAATAAGAGCAAGGAGTTCTTCATCTCGTGCTAACAGAGAACTCTAAAGCCATGCGCGGCAAGGTTGGGAGTGCACGGGCACTTCTTCCCTACTGCCATAAGACATACCAAGAGTCAATTATCATTTCTCTAAAGTTTAAGATTCCATCTATATGCTTGTTAATATAATAATATTTATAGGATTATAACTTTAAAACTTGTAAAATTAGTTGAAAATCATACAAATTAACCGGAACATTAATCACAAAAGAAGTCAATTATCATCGCTGCAGGTGCCTTCATTTAAACACCTGAAGACAGGTTTTGAATGGTACGTAGATGGTGTGTTTTATAGGGGGTGCAACCTGCACTTCCAGGCTAGAGATCAACCAGTATATAGCTAGATCTGCGAGAATTGACCAGTGCCATGGATGCACTCCTCTCGAGCTGCAACTGGTTTTCTCCAAGCAATATGCGGCTGCTAACTTGAGCATGGAAGGGTTCCTCTAAACACAGGAAATAACTTATTTTGCGGTCGCCGGAGATTTTCCCGGCCGGCGCGCCGTCTATCTTCAACCTTTGAGTCCATTTCCGATCATCCCTGAAAAGATCTTGATTCTGCGAGGCTTCCTCTTTCAAAAGCTCGATGAAAATAACATTGCGGGGTGCATGCAATTCATGGAGGATCAAATTATTAATTATCAATTATCAATTTGATCATACTCTTAAAAGTGATTGATTAAAGCAGTGTTAATGCAGCGGGGGGGGCAGGTGGGAGGAGGGTGCTGGAAAAGCAGAAGGAGACATGACAATGGCTTTCATGTTCATCTCTTTTGAAAATTCAATGCAACAAAGTGGTAGGACCCCGCTGAGAAAAAGGATCCGGAAAAAGAAGGCAAAAAAATATTTTTTTAGTTGCTGCTTTGATGAGGACTTTTGGCCCTTAGTTGTCTGTTAATCTTTAACATAAAGCAGAGCATGTGTAATGAGAAGAAAATGTGGGGATAAAGCAATTTTATCCCATACATAAATCATAATTTGGACTCCTACAATCATATTCCATTAAAGCTACCTTTAACCTAATTCCACTCCCCCCAACGTCTTCATTTTTGTTTTTATATCACCCCCCTCCACTCCCCCTCTATCTATATGATATATATCAACGTCTAGAATTTGTGAAAGAGATAAGGGCTGGCTGCTAACTCGTGATAGTAAGCTCTGCCCTTTCCTCGTCAGAATATAATGGCGATGGCGTATAATTAATATATAAGAATGCTACTTTACAGTTTACAGACAAATAAATAAATAAAGATTTCATTGCCACTAGAATCTTATTTTCTTAGTAATTGAAAGTGAAGTTTATGGATGAACTGTGGGGGAAAAGACAACTACTTGTCAATCAAGCACGACGTGAGCCCAGCAGTAGCTGAGCTATATAGGAACAAATAGATAGCAAGGTTTTAAAGCAAGAAAATAAATTAATAATTCTAATGTATTAATATAAAAATAATAAATACTCGGAACACGATTTTAACCATGCAACTGGTCACTCACGAGTCTCCGTGAGTCGGTCGTGGTAATAACTTGTAAAATAGAAATAAATATTATTTATATTATTTTCTAATTATTTTACCATATTTGTAAATTTTTGTAATTGTTTGACATTGTGTTTAAAAATTTTGTGAAAGATTTTTTTTTTAAATTAATTTTTTTGATATTTTCAGATTAAAAATAATCTATAAAAATAAAAAAATATATTATTTAAATATATTTATAAATAATAAACAACAGTAATCAGTTTCATATTTTAAAAAACTGTGAAAAACACAGAGAAACAAACAGACACCTTGTGGAGCCTCAAGAGAAAGGCCTGGCCTAGGAAATGGGGGGAGGATAAGAAAAGAATGCAGCTTCTTTAATTATGAAATGCTTCCCACTCTTCATCCCACTCTTCATCATTGTTCAACCCATTTAACCTTTGCATGATTCTCTGTATCGTTATTCCCTGTGAATATGATGAGTTGCAAATAAAAGTCTATCTACATCTTGTATGAAAAGTGAAAATCTTTCAAGAAATATAAAAAATAATTTTTGAATTCAAATCAAAATATATATTTCTTATAAATTTAGTATAATCAGAATTTCATTCGATAAACTGTAATCAATATTTTCCGGGTAAAGTTTTCTGTCATCCAGAAAAAATAGGAACCATCGAGGGGGAGGTTCACTTTTCAGTGCACACTCGCTGGCACGCCCTTCGATATCTGACAGACTACTCTGTAGTCTGTATAGTCCTGTCCATGTCTATCCCATCTCTCTCTACGTTTTTTCCTTCAAGACAGTCACTGCCAGACCATTTCCATGGTGAAAAAAAAAATATATTCCAATTTCGGGAACCAATCCGATATTCTCTCAGGTTCAGGCATGAACCGTGTCATTAAACCGGATCCATCAGGAATTTGCCCCATGTTAGGTTGAAACCAGAAACAAATAGAAGTTTATCCAATGATAACTTTTTATTGACTTCCGTCAACGCCCAACCCTTTATCCAAGTCTTGGATCGGGCCATGAACTGAGACGGGCTGCGTTCAGCATCTTCAGAAGGAAAAAAGATGTCAACCCTTTGCTCTGGCAAGCAAGTACTCTCTGGAATAATTCAGAGGTTATTATAATAAATATTTACTACATGAATCCCACCAGAGCCCTGTTCAAGAAACCTCATTTTTATTATAAGATCCAAACTCTGTTACTCTCAGCTACAACAAAGAATTTAAACTTATTTCAAGGAACAGTTATCACCGAAATATATCATTGGCAGAACTCATTTCCTTACAAAGGAAACCCCCTTCTGAATGCTTCCTGCTAGCTCCTTCTTTGCTTTCTCCAAACCAGCCCTGTTGATAAACAGATATGATTTTGTTGTCCTAAACTTGTAATGAATTTAACCAGATTTTTCAGCAAGAGAGTGGAGAGAAAATAGTTATAGACCTTTCATACTCGTTGAGGGGTCCAAGAGGGTAAATTTCCTCTACTCCATTACGGCCGAGCCGTACCTTGGATGCAAAGAAAGGCAGTTCGGTCACCTATAAAATTTAGCGTGAGTTTCATACAAGCCCCCATAAACTCAATAATCCCTCAAGTGTAGAAAAACAAATGATTTAAAAGATGATTCAATAAAAATGGACACCGGAAGCGTACCTCAGAAGCCACATATGCACAATGGACAACAGCAGCGTCTCCTCTCAGGGCCCGGAGGCAAGCATCTGCAAATTTAACAGCAGCATATGCCTGCAAATATTGTTTTGCATCTTTAGTCACATAACTTCTACCAGTTCATCCAATATGATAAGTAGAATAGTAAGGATTTAAAAAATTGTAAAACCAACCATTGATAGTGTGGCAGAACCAGCTCCAGCTTTTGCCTGCAAAATGCATCCAAATGCCGACTCAAACATAATTGAAGAGCACAACACCATGACAATAGAATGGCACTACATCTAATCATCTATAGGGAGATGTCAGCAAAATAATCAATACGTAAAATTCGAGCCAATGGCTGCAACAAATTGGCAATTGTCAATAATATCTGAAGCTTATGAAGTGGTAGTCGGGTGCTCCAATAAAGAGGACAATTCCTTCATCAAAAAGCTGGACTTAAGTTTTACTTTGAACCCAGCCAAATATCAGAAAATCATAACAGCAGCAGAACATAAATCTAGGAATCATTCAGACATTGTAAAGTCCTTGAGGGTTCAGGAAGCTATCTACTAAAGTAACACCTTGTTTTCTCGAGGTAAGAAATGTTTGTTATGTCCCTCCTGCATA